>CAWUFW010006767.1:627500-632500 GCA_963921515.1 Calotriton arnoldi
TGAAGAGAGAGTTCAAGAGGGCGTGAAACCATTGAGAGGTAAAAGGGTGGGGTCCGTGCAGTCCGCCCAGAGGATTGAACACGGAGGGAAGGTCCGTGGCCCAGGAGTTCCGGATCCCCTCTGTGGGACCGGCTCCCGGGCCCTACCCGGCCCCCGCAGGGCACATTTCCTCCGCGGCAGTGTGCCGTGACTGGCTCCGGGTCGGCTGGGAAGGCTTCGGGGTGGCAGGTGGCCCTCTGCTCCGGCGGAGGGTTTTCCAGCCCCCCTGGCAGCAGCTTCGCCGTGTCCACGGGGCCAAGGGAGATTCGACCGTCTCAGCACCCTCCCCCGGGCACCCGCTCCCGGCTGCCCCTTGGGGCGCGCCGGGGCGGGGAAGGGGGACTGGGCCCCCAGCTCCCGGCACGACTGTCGACTGGGGCAGACTGTGCTCAGTGCGCCCCGACCGCGTCGTGCCGCCGGGCAGGGAGGCCCACACCGGGCACCAGGGGTCTGTGGCGATGTCGGTTATCTACCCGACCCGTCTTGAAACACAGACCAAGGAGTCTGAAACACGGACCAAGGAGTCTGTTGCATTGTGCATTTCCCTTTCCCCGCTCTTTCCCTTTAATTCCCTGTATTCTTTCTACCCTGGCACCTGCCACACTGTTGTTAGGATTCCAATTAGAATTGGAATCTCCGGTGGTTCTCTGTTAGTGACTCTGCTCTGAGACCTGGACCGAGCAGTACTGTGCCTTCTCTATTAAATTCCTGTTTCCTTTATTTTGGACTTGCTGTCTTTTAATTTCGGAATTTTACACTGGCGACGAGTGTCAAGGTACCTGCTACTATCGTAGGCACAGGAGCGGTACAAACTACTTTGACATTTTCTAGCAACTGGATCTGCACTTCGACAAAGAATTCAACGAGAACCTGAATGTGGATAAATTAAACTTTAATCCACCACCGAAGGTTTGACTTCTCCAAGTGCTTGGATGGACTTTTGACGGATTTACCAGAGTGCAGCATTTTAAAACTCAACCGTCTCCCACGCGAACAACTTCACACCAGCACAACCTCACCTGCTTCCATGAAAATCTTCTTCTGCTACTGGACGACGCGAGGTGTTCCACGAGGTACTGTATTCTATCTACGTCTCTGGTGTTACGAACAAGCGTCATTGCCGTAACGTAGCGTCCCTACGTCATTACGGCGCGGCCATCTTGAAAGTGTCTTTTCTTGCTCTGTCAAGTGTTCTAGTCACAGTTTTGGAGCATTTTCGAAAGGATCTTCACACTCATCGATGCGCTCGATTGCGCATTTGTTCATCTTCGTGTACACACTAGTATGTGTACGATTTTGGGAGTCTTCATAATGGTCGATGCGCTCGATTGCGCATTTGTTCATATTGGTTAAGGTACTTTAATAAGTAATGTTTGGGGAAAACATTTTAATGTTATTTTTTCTTCAATCTGCACATCGCGCTGATGTGCACAGCAAATGTATAAACAATTATAAAGGAATAGATATTTGTTAAACTTTATGGATTTTATCAGAGAAAATCCCTAGTTTATTTACATTTTGCATTGTTATTAGAGTCATTCAAGAAGTGGTGCTCACATTCGTGTTTCACTATACTGTTTTAATAGTGATTTTATACATAGCACCATGCAGTTTGAGCCTCCCACCAAGTTTTTACAATCCAAAGGGGATCCCCCCATCCCTTGGACGAGGTGGAAGGAAAAATTTTAACGTACATGAAGGCCATTGATGGGGATAGAATGGGTAATGAAAGGAAGAAAAACATTCTCCTTCATTGTCTTGGTTCAGAGGGGCAAGCTGTTTTTAGGACACTTCCCACGGCTCAAGGTGATCTGGGAACGTTTGATGAAGCCCTTTTACGCATGGAGACCAGGTTTAAACCTACCTCCAGTATAGCACTAAACAGGTACAAATTTTACACTAGGTCACAAAGAGATTCTGAGTCATTTGATGATTTCTTAACGGGCCTCAGAACACTGGTGATTTCTTGCAATTTTGGGGCCATAACTGATGAGATGATTAGAGACCAAATTATAGTGAATGTAAAGAGTAAAAAGACACAAGAGCAACTATGGGTGTTAGGGAACCCTAATTTGCATGATACCATTGCCACAGCCAAGGCATTCGAGCAATCAGAGAAATGGATGAAAACGATCGAAGATGCAAATGGAAAGGGTGATAAATGTAGCAAAAGTTGTGACGAAGTTTGTGCTATGAACAATACCACCAAGAGTTCACAAATAGGGAAGTTTGTTACCAAAGGTGTGATATGTTACAGATGCGGTAGTAACAACCATGTTGCTTCTTTTAAATTTTGCCCAGCTATAGGTAAAGAATGTAACAAGTGTGGTAGGTTGGGACATTTCGCTAAATCATGTAGAGATGACAGGAAGAGAAATTTTGATAGAAATAGGAATTTTAATAAAGGTGGTGAAGTCTCTTACGTAAGGTATAATCAACCTTGTGAAATTCCTTGTACTAGATGCAACCACTCATCAAACGATGATTCCCAAGTTGAAAAAGGGATAGTTGTCTCCTTGGTGAATGTATGTATGGTTGATGGGGAGACGTTAAATTCTCCCAAGTGCGTTGTTAAATTTTTGAACAAGGAACTTGAACTCATGGCAGATTCTGGTTCACCCTGGTCCATTGTGACGAAGAGTTATTTCAGTGAGAAATATGGGGGTAAAAAATCCATTGGGGATTTGTGTCCTCCTGATATTGTAGCTCAAGGCTTTGATGGTTCGGCTATTGATTTTATAGGATACATTGCCTCTGAGATTGAGTTTAAAGGAAGGTCAGCTTTTATCAAGTTACATGTTGCTAAAAGGGTGTCAATGTTTTAGGTTGGAGAGACCAATGGAGATTGGGAATCATCCTTAATCCCCGTAACAAAGAACCTGTCATGGTAATCGAGGAAGATGTAGGGGTGAGTGATATTGTAAAGGAATTTCCCAACGTTTTTTCTGAAGATTTGGGAAAACTTAAAGGTTTCACACATGCCATCAAGCTCAAACAAGGGGCATCGCCTGTGAAACAAAAATTAAGAAATGTTCCCATCAATGTCAGAGGAGAGTTAGGTGATGCTTTGAAAGAAATGTTATCTGGTGGTGTGATTGAAGAAGTAGAGTCCTCGGAATGGGTTTCTCCAGTTGTTCTAGCACGCAAACCGGATAAGTCTTTGAGATTATGCATTGACCTTAGAGCTCTGAATGCCAATATTCTTATTGATTGTCATCCGTTACCCAACATCAATGAGGTAGTAAGCATGTTGGGAGGGACCACCATCTTCTCCACTCTTGATCTGAGGTCCGCGTACCATCAGATAGAACTGGCGAAAGAGTCACAACATATGACAGCTTTTATCACGCCCCATGGTTTGTTTCAATTCAAGAGAATGCCTTTTGGACTGGCGTCAGCTGCTTCCGTGTTTCAGAGGTCCATGTGCCATCTCTTTAAGGACATGCAATCTTACGTAAAGTGTTTTCAAGATGACATTTTAATTTTTTCCCCAGACAAGAACTCTCACACGGAGCATCTCAGAAATGTTTGTAGTACTCTCAAGGAGTATGGTCTTACACTTAAGAGGAAAAAGTGTAAATTATACCAAGATTCTGTTGAGTATCTTGGTCACACGCTATCCAAAGAAGGTGTTGTTCCGAAAAAATCTCTTATTGATGCTATTTTGAAAGCGCCTGCCCCTGACTGTAAGGACAAACTTCTTTCTTTTTCAGGACTCTGTGAATACTACAGTAAGTTCATAATGAATTTTGCCACCAAAATGGAGCCTTTGAGAGAGCTATCAAGGAAAAATGCTGAGTTTGTTTGGGGAAAAAGGCAACAGGAGGCTTTTGAGAGCATAAAAAAGAAATGTTAGCTGCTCCCACACTTAAACCATATTGCATGAATAAGTTGTGTGTCCTCACTGTTGATGCTAGCTTGTATGGTCTAGGTTGTGTTTTGTCTCAACGGGCAGGGAAAGAAGAGTGGAATGTTGCGTTTGCCTCCCGCACCCTTAATTTAACTGAGAGGCGTTATGCTGTTATAGAGAGAGAATTGTTGGCATGTGTCTGGGGTGTGGAGCATTTTCGAAATTACATTTGGGGTGCACGGTTTGTTTTAAGAACGGATCACAAACCTTTGGTATCCATTCTGTCTCCTGGAGGAGGACTTAATGCCACTGCCTGCATTGCTAGGCTTATGTCACGCTTACAGGAGTATAGTTTTGCAGTGGAGTATGTACCAGGGAAAATAAATGTAACTGCAGATTGTTTATCAAGACTTCCATGCAGTTCTGATGATAAATGTGAAGATGATGAAGTGGTTGCTGACATCACCGAAATCGTATCTGGTAAATTTAGTTTCATCTCAGAAGAAATGTGGAAAGGAGCCATGAGTGAAGATGATATCCTGGGTAAAGTTATTGATTACACCAGGATAGGGTGGCCTTCTAAAAGTGATGTTCCTGCTGAAATCTTTCCGTTCTGGAAAGTTTCAGATGAACTTGTAGTTGAAGGAGATTTGATATTCAGACAGGGGAAGTGTATTCCTCCTTCGTCTCTTCGCAGCCACATTTTGTCTGTGAGTCATGAGAGCCATTTGGGCATGTCCTCTATGAAAAGGTTGATCAGGTCGGTTTTCTGGTGGCCTGGTTTAGACAGGTTTGTGGACAAGGTTGTGAGGGAATGTTCTGAATGTGTCAGCAGTGAAAAGATGTGTAAGTGTGACCCTGCTCCTCTCATTCCAGTCAAATGGCCAGATTATCCTTGGCAGAAATTAGGCTTGGATATAGCTGGTCCCTTCAATTTTTTGCCACAAGATTGTAGGTTTGCTTTGGTGTTAATCGATTATCATTCAAAATGGCCCGAGGTCAAACTAGTACCCCATGCTACTACTGAAAGTGTCATTATATTTCTTAAGGAAGTTTTTGCCCGTGAAGGTTTTCCCGAAGTTCTTATTTCTGACAATGGTGTGCAGTTTAA